>PVIA01003333.1:0-20334 GCA_004024845.1 Tonatia bakeri
TGTGTGTTACTCCCATTAAGCTGTAAACCAGTTGCTACCGGCTTTCCAGACAAGAGTTCACAGTTGAGGTGTGGACAGTTAGCATTCTTCTCAGGAAACTCACCCTCTAGACATGGCTGCCACCAGTATTTCTATTATCTGTATCTTGATCAAAACCATTGCTTTGCTAATCAGCACCCTGAATAAATGGCTTTGTCCTGGTGACTGTAGTGGCCTATTAGCTACTATGATAACTACTAGAGATGGGCTGTCATTGGTGAGGCAAGAGGTATTTATGATACGGGGATTGGCTAAGAATATTTTAGGGACACTTCTCGCCCTTACATGGACAGGGTAAGACCAAACCAGACCTTGGTGCTTCAGACAAACCTTAAATGGTCCCATTGGAAGTCATGTGTTACCCACTGGAACTATGGGAACAGCATCATCCGTCTGTGCCCGCGGTGACCCTGCCCTAGGCACGGCACCCTGTTCTCACTGCCAACCCGCCCAGCTCCTCCCAGCCCAGGCACTCTGAGAACATGGACATGTCCCCTCTGCCTTGTACTCCCAGCACACAAGGTGCTTGGCACAGAGCAGACACTCCATAAATGTTTGTTGAACGAATAAATGAGTGAGTGAAGAGGTAAATAAGTGAGTTGTGGAAGTCCATTTTGATAAAGCTTGATTCAGTCTGGAAGTCTATCAGCCAGAGCATTATTTACTTTGTGACAATAGCAAAGAATCATAAAGGACCTCTTAGTTCTAGCACTGAACACAACCCATGTTTGCTAAATTCCTTCTCCCAGGTAACCCACTCCATGAGCTTAAATATGTCATGAAGTTGAAAGGTACCTAGAATATGAGCAGGACATGTTTTCCTCCCCCGTGCAGGAAACATCAGCCTAGTGTATAAAATTAGAGCTCAGGGTTTGGGAAAGGTCAGCCCACTGGCTATGAGGAGGCCTGCCTTGACCTGGACCCTTATGGTCAGTCTGAGCTCAGAGAGTGTGTGTGTGTGTGTGTGTGTGTGTGTGTGTGTGTGTGGTCTGGAGGTTCTGCCTCCAGAGCTCCCTGAGCCCAGAGCAGCTGCAGACGGCAGCCCAGGGCCCTAAGCTAAGCTCTCCCAGTCTCCACAACCCAAGGTTCTGGCTCAGAAACAGGTTCCCACTGTGTCAAAACCTCAGATGAAGACAAGGACACCAAGCCTTTATAAATAGTCTACTCAGGAAAAAGTGTCCCAAGCCTCTTTTTCTCCTCCTGAGTGACAGCCAGGTTTGTCACTCACTGAATTTCAACCCTAAAATCAAATTCTGCCCACCAGACAAAGGGACCCAGCTTCTTGCCTGTCAGGGTGCGGTTTCTCCGCCCTCCCCTCTGCCTCCCTGAGCCTGCGGGGCACACGCTCCTGCATAATCCGTCCAGCCCCTCCCTGCTGCCCCGCGCTCTCCCCGAAACCTGCTTGCAGGAACCCGCCTGCCCAAACACAACACAAGGGCGTTGTGAATTAGACCAACAGGCCCAGGAAATGTGAACTTCATGGGTTCTCTTGGCAAATGTCAGGCCATTCCCTGTGTGTTTATATTTAACTGTTGCTTTAGGCAAACGGAAGACCTCAGAGAGACAAGTCGGGTGCAAGAGGAGCAGGCTCGCTCGCGCACGGCCTGTGTTATCTGGGTGCCGCAGGGCTGGGGTGAGCCCAGCAGCCTGGGGTTCTCCCAGCACTGCTCATCTCTCTTCATGTTGTTGCGTTTCTGGAAGCCCACACCTACCTTCTTTTTTTCCCCCTCTGGTCTTGGCTACACAGCCTTTAAAAATAGTAATTTTGAAAAAGACACCCAGACAAGCCAGAAATAACCCCTGGCTCAAGGAACCTCTGCACAAATATGGCAATATTGACGAGGAACGTCTGAGTTGGGTTTCAGTCTCGTGTTTTATTCTCTGAAGGAAGCTTAGTCCACAAGATGAAGAAAAACAGAAACTGAGGTTAATTTAAGGAAACAAAAGAAAGGCTTTAGAAGTGAGAGGACAGAGCAAACAACCAGTTTGCAAAGGGAGCCTGGTGAGTGAGGTTTAGCTGCCTCTGGAGGAAGCATGCAGGCGTGATACAGGTGCTGGGGTGAGACCTGCCTGGTTTTATAGATACAGGTGGTGGGGTGAGACCTGCCTGGTGTTACATCTTGGCTCTGCTTCTTTCTGGCTGTGAGATGCAGGCAGGTCATAGAACCTTCCTGTGCCTCAGTTTTCCCATCTGTAAATTGGAATGAGCCATTTCTACTTGCGAAAATGAAATGAGAAGTAAAGCGTGGAAGACTCCTCGCGAAGAAGGGGGCCCAGGGAGAATCGGGGAGGATGGAAATGTTCTCGTTTGGTTGTGGTGGCAGCTTCATGGGCTGTATGCCTGCAACAGCTCAGAGACTGTTATACATTAAATGGGTACAGTTTAACGACCCTCGATAGGGTCGTTAAAAAAAACAATGGTGACAACAAAAACAGTTCCTAGGATGGAGAGGGTATGGAGCGAGTGTGCTCTGGTTAATGACAGCTTTCTTCTCGGTACCCACGTGGAGAATGCGTCCTGTTTCCGCAGCTGCGACTGACCCAGGGCAGGGCCAAGGCCGCCTTCTCCTTGTCGATCTCACGGTAGTGGGGCTGGTCGGGGGAGGCTTGGGTTGGTGTAACTCACTTTCCTGATACTACAGGCCAGAAGGCACAAACAGAAGCCACAGTGCCTGGGGTGGAAACTCTCACAGGCCTTCCAGAGCCTTTGTCAGGGAGAGTTTCAGAGAAGGAATGGGGCAAAGCAGAGAGGAAGGAGTCTATGAGTCTCTCACCTCCTGGTTTGTCTGTCTTTGGCTACTGCTCTCTCGCACTCCAACCACAAAGATGGGATGAAAAACCTCCCTGGCGACATGACACAGAGGCCACAGGGCCACTGCATGCGAAAGTCAGAAGAGCGCAGGGGTGTGGAAGCCACCCTGAGGCCGGGAGGGAGGGTGCGGGAGGAGTCAGGGTGCGGCGGGAACAGGGAGGGCTCATTAGGAAGGCCACCAGCGGACTTGTGCAGGCACCCACACTGAGGTTATATGGCCAGGGATGGCCCCGTGGAATGCTGAGAGGTCAGAGACTGGCTGTAGGGTGCAAGCAGACAGAGAAAAAACATGGCCTTGAAGATGGATCTAAGACTTGGCGGAGTAAGAAGCCCAGAGAAATCCAAACACAGCATGGAAGTCTGCTGCACACACACTTAAGGAGCAAAGCAACAGGATTTTTCTGTAATTAGGGCAACAACCAATTATAGTTACGATATTGAGAACATTGGAGAGGTATGACAGGCATTCTGTGTTGCCCAGATGGGAATGGAAACCAAGAAGATGTGTGGATTTGGACAGGAGAATGGAAAACTAAATGGCCACAATCAGGCGCAGACTTAGGGACCAAAGCTAGAGAAATACTACCCACAGAGGGGAGAAAATGGCAGTTAAATAAGTCCTCACCCGTGGAGGTTAATGGTAGAGGCTGCAAAAGTCCCCGCGTGTAAGCAAGAGACCTCACAGCCACCACCTGCGGCTGGACCTCCGCATGGCGGTGAGCACTCAGCTGGGGCCGCATGGGGCTGAGGCGCCTTCCCCCACGGCCCCTTCACCCACCCGGGTGTGCACGCCCCTAGGGGTTCACTCCTGCCTGTCATAAATTTTCAATTTCAGCAACCTCACTAGTGGAATTTTTTTTAACCCACGCGCCACTGAACTGATGGAGAAACTCAGTTCTCCACTGTAGTGAATGCTGTAGCGGATGTGTTCTGCCCAGGTCCCCTTTCACAGGCCGGCGCACCCATCCCCCCAGCTGCTGTGTTACCAGCTGATGGTTCACAGCTTTTCTAGAAAATGGCCTTTGTTGCAGTGGGAGCCTCACTTGGGAGGTTGCATGCCTTCTGCCCTCCCTGCCCGGCAGCCTGCAGCCAATGACAGACTGATATGGAGGAACGAACTCAAGGCTGGGCCCCATGCTTCCCAGCAGGACCAACCCTGTGGTGCAGCCCACGCCCCACAGCTCCCTGTGGGACCAGGCAGAGCCAGGATGCAGCTGAGGCCACATCCTTAACTCTTCTCTCCTTCCCTATCCTGCTTCCCTACCCCCTTCTCCCTCAACCAACCATGGCCCTCTGAATAGAGAGTCTGACCCAAGTCAGCCAGCCAGGGTTCAAATGCCCCAATGGTGACAAATGTGACTGAAATTTGGTCTTCACAGAAGCCCTGAGCCCCGAGTCCCTAGAATCTCTGAGATCACGGTTGTGTGAGCACCAAGTTGTTTTAAGTCTTGACCTCCAAGATCCCTGAGCCTTGAGGCTCTCTGGGCCGGAAGAGGTCATGAAGGGAACAGGGGCAAAGGGCCCTATGGCCACCTCAGCAGTGCACATGGGCAGGTTCTGCCAGAGGGCTTGGCCTGGGCTCTAGCAGCTCACAAGGAGATAGAACGAAATGTAAGGAACTGTAAGGAAGTACAGAAGAATGTTCCGGGTGGGAGTGAGGGAAGTCCCTGACAGCCACACAAGGTGCGGGCAGGGTTGGTGGCTGGGCCCAGCACAGAGGAGCGGGGCCCTACCTGGAGAACCGAGACAGCGGAGGCCACGCGAACAGGATGTCTGGGAGGCGCATGTTAGACAGCTACCTGCTGCTTGCCCATGGGGTCCCCATCACACCCTCAAGTCTCGTGGGCCATGCCTTTCTTGGGCATTCCTTCCACCTGCAAACACACGCTTCCTTTAAAGTTTCACCTTCTGCGACACCTCGTTTCCCAGCTTTCCC
Organism: Tonatia bakeri; assembly: GCA_004024845.1. Taxonomy (NCBI): domain Eukaryota; kingdom Metazoa; phylum Chordata; class Mammalia; order Chiroptera; family Phyllostomidae; genus Tonatia; species Tonatia bakeri. The sequence continues at coordinate 4,788 of PVIA01003333.1, forward strand.
TTCTACCTCAGCAACTGCTGCTGTGTTGTCTCCTTTGAGCATCCTGGGCTTACCAGGGGCGGCTGCGCTCGGCTTTGTGCCCACAGCACCTAGGCCTCTGCCAAGGGGAAGGTTGTGCGGAGCGAGTGAGTGGAGGAGTGGACGTTGCCATCCAAACCCAGGTGAGCCCGACTCCGAAAGCCTTGGTTGACCCACTCCCCCAAGATGGACTCTTCCCCAATTTCAAGCAGTTTCCTCATTTAGAAAGTTGATGTTCACTGGAAAAATTACTGCAAAACAGAACAAACGACCTGATGATGATATTCTTGTCACACACACACACACACACTTCTTACAATGTCACAGAGCCTTGAAATATTAAATCTGCAGAGGAATGAAGACGGCAACAGTCTGTGCACTCGGCCAAGTGTGGAAACTGAGATTCCTGCCCAGCAGCTGAAGGCTCTGATGACTCTGCTTTGCGGCAAGGAAATAAACACCATTTCAGACACACAAAACCTGCATTTAGCTCTCACTCTGCTGGGGCCAGTAAACAACCCATTAGGCTGGTGGGTGCGGCTCAAGGGATGGGGCAGCCTCATTGCCTGCGCTGAGAGAGGGCCAGCTCATTAACCATCTTCGGGTGATTAACCATCTCTGGGTGAGCACCCGTCTGCTCTGGGCCTGATGCCTGACTTTCTCAGACAGGTGATCGATCAGAACTGGCAAGGAGCTCCCATCTGCCACAAAGCAGCGGCAATGGATGGACAAGGAGGAAAGTGCTAGAAGATTGCCTCAAGAAGGCTTCTAGCACTTAGCCCAGTCTGTGTCGTCTTGTTACTGGTGTGCGACAAGGCAAGCAGGTCCACTGCCAGGAAGACTGTGGGAGCTTTTTAAACACGACGGGCGAATTTAATATCTGTTTAATTTAACAAAAAATCATGCTCGTATTTGGAATATCTTTGTTGAATTGAGCTTTATATTAATTTGTTTTATTGTATTTTACTAAAGTAGCAGCCTGCCAATGACTAGGAAAAAAATTTAATGGTTCATCGAAAATATGAGAAGTAGTAAAACAGACAATAATAAAGAACTATTCTTTCAAAGACACTCCAAGAAGAAAAAAGCCACAGAATGGGAGAGAAGATTGGCAACACATTTCGTTAAAAAAGTTTTATGTGAAAAAAGAAATCGTAAATTATGTAAATAAGCAGTTCGAATCGATCTGATCAGGTTTGGGAAGCTTGGTGCCCGTCGAGAGTCCTTTAGTTCCAACTAAATATTGGGACTCACGCGACTGCCACAGGCTGCAGGCCGGGTGGCAGCGCAGGGCTTGCTGTTGAGGGCAGCGGACACAGCTGTCCTGGGGCTGCACTCTGTGCTTCGCCCCTCGCCCCGACACCCCCTGTGAGTGCTCAGGTGCAAGGGAATAGGAAGGACTCGCGTGCGCGGCTGTTGGGCCCACCCTGGTGGCAAACGCCATGCCCTGGCACGAGCCACTAGCTCTTCTCAGGGTCCCCGCAAGGGTCATGGTGCATGGGAACAAGAGTCACCCTCTCAGGGAAGCCCCTAGCTGGGCCTCTCCCATGTTCATGATGGTCCTCCCAGCCCGGTTTACCAATCACGGGTCACTTTTACCATAAGCTTGTTGTTTGGAACTGCAGCTGGCACCCCAGGTTGATCAGCTTCCAGGGAAATGAGCCAGCCCCTCCACCCAAGGTCAACTCTGTCCTTACGGCAGAAGAGGCGGTTTTGTCACCCTTCCCCCCAGCGCAGACAATGAGGAGCTAAGGTGTGGAAACTGCACTTGAAGTGCTGCAGGGACACCAGGGGGACACACTGCCAGGTCCAGAACTCAGGGGAAAGGTCTGAGAGCCCCTTGGCAAAGGGACCTTTCTGGAGACCAGCACCCCTTACATGAGGCTCTGCTCACGGTGCGGGGGCAGGCGGAGGTGGCCCCGTTCAGGGGTGGCTTACCTCTCCCACAGGCCTGCACCAGGCCGTACCACTCCCCACAGCTGTTACACAGCAAGGTGAAGGCGCTCTCGCGGTGGCCCGTGACGTGGCCCGGGGCACACACGTACAGCAGCTCATCTCCCATCTCCAAGCCGGTGCGCCCCTGCAGGATGGTGTGTGGGAATGAAGGTGGGTCTCCACACGGCTTCTCTGAGGACAAGGAATCACAGTTAGCCTCCCCAGACTATGCAGGCTTTCTGCAGAGGTGGGGCAGGGCAATGGGGGGGAAGGGGAGGAAATGAACTCAGACAACAACTCTCCTCCCTCCCCTGTGGGTGCTGCCCACCCCCTGAACTGGGATCCCCCTGAACTGGGATCACGGGGGCTGTTTCTCCTCCGCTCTGGCACCCCAGAACCTGGCAGAATGGGGCACAAATGATGCACTCAAAATATTTCTTGAATAAATATATGTGCTCTTAAATGACGACTCTGTATTTTAAAAATTCCAGGCAACATTACCCTTTAATGTTTCTTTGAAAGGAGGACCCAGAGACAAATGCCCAGCAGCAAGCTCCCCAGCCTTTTCTTTTTTTTGGCCTCATTTACATAAGTGAATAGGTATTGTCAGAAGCTAAAATGTTACAGACTATAGAGTACCGTGAGGGTGCCTCTCCCCTCCTCCAACCTCGCCCTGGTGGTAACACTGTGACCACTTTGGCATATGCCAACAAATACAGTGCAGACGCAGATGCAAACACACATAGGTGGGTGGAGAGATATCCTCGTAGATACAGTTGTGTGTGTGTGTGGTTTTCAGTGTAAATGGGATTAGACTGTATGTACTACCAAGAATGACGTGCTTTAAAAAAAAGCCAAACCCTATTTTTTAGAGCAGTTTCAGGTTCACAGCAAAAGTGAGCAGGAAGTACAGAGTTCCTACACCCCTACCCCTATCACGCATAGCCTCACCTGTGACCACATCCCATGCCAGAGGGGCACGTTTGGTGCAAGTGGTGAACCTACACCGACACAGTATTACTACTCCCCAAAGTCCAGTTTGCATTTGGGGTCACTCTGCGGTAGAGCTTCACGCTTGGACCTGAAGATGGAGAAGAGCCCCCGCCCGGCCCAGGAGCCTCTTCCGGTGCCTGCCCTCCAGCTGGCCCCACTTGGGAGAGGACACAGCCCAGGTCTCCCGTGAAAAGGTTTTCACTGGTGTGAATAAAAGAGGGGCTATGCAGTAAACCCGATGGGCTCAGGGGGCCCACACGGCGGGCCTTACAAGCTCAGTGACCAAAAGGTCACCCAGGATGGTCTGGTCACAAGACCCTCATCCCCGGCCCACAGCTTCCCCAGCGAAGGTCAGGCTTTACCATAAGTGGGGCCTGTCCACAGTTCTCATGCCTGCTGCTTTCTGTTTGGGTTACTAATTATCGATTCGATTTCCACCCTTATGTGCAAGACCAGAAATTCCAAGTCATTCTTCCCCTAATATTTCAGAGGCCTTTCCACATTAGAACTATAATTTCCTCACCCTTTTGAAAGGCCATGTTCTAGCACGCGTTACTTAATCATCACACTGACATCTGCATGGATTCCAAGTTTCCACGATTATAAACAACGCTACCATGAACAGCTCATGTGCACATTTTTGTACGTATCTTATTTCGTCTTAGGAAAAACTTCTAGAAGGCGAATTGCTGCATCAAAGTGATGTGGCAAGGCCTTTTTTTTTTTTTTTAAGGAAATAATTTTAAATTCAAATTTCCTCTTCCAATTTTTATGTTGGACAGGAAAGCCTTTAGCTCTTATGCAGTCAAATTAGCTAAGAAGCATATTGCTTAAAAGAAGATATGCTAAGAAAGAACGAAAACAGAAAACACAGCTTGTGTGTTAAACCACCTTCACTGGCCTCACAGCCTGTGGCTTGGTGCACTTTCTCAAAGAGAACCATTGCTATGCATGTTCGTTTACTGGAGAGATTTCTGAATGGAAAAGGGTGTGGCTGTACTTTAGGAAGTCAGCACAGAATGGTGCACTTGAACCAAAACTGCCTGGACTGCAGCCCCAGAGATCAAGTACTTTTTTCATCTGTGTGTCGTGTAGGGACAGGCCGCCCTCTGAACGTTGCCACAGACCCAGGGGCACCCCACTGAGCAGAGAGACATCATCCTTGGCTTCACTGGGTCCGGGCAGAGCATCCTGAGATAAATGGAGCAAAGTCATGAGCCTCAGTCAAATAAGGTTGAGCCAAATGCCAGCTGGTATCTCAGGGGCAAACGACTCCCTCTCTGTCTCTACCACCCGTTGCTGCCTACATCTCACGGTGAATGTCCCTGTCTTTTCTCCTCACACCGGGATCTAGTTTCAGGAAACTGTAGGCTTTCACACTCACTCCCTATCAGAGGACTAGTGAATACTTCCACCCTCACACAGCTCTATCGGTGGAACTCAACACCATGTCTTTGGGAGGAAAATCCAGGATCAGGTTTTGAGAGTAAAGGGGAACTTCAGGCCAAGTTCACACCCTATTGGACTATGGGGACCTTCTCCCTCAGATGTCATTTCCGGAATGGTCTGGGCTAGATTCTGGCTCAGGAAAACTACAACAATGCACCTGAGAGTCTGGGCCTGCACGCCATACGTTTCTGGATTCCCCACAAATGTTCAGGACAGAAAACACACTGCTCCTTATGTGGTGTGACTTCAGAAGCTCCAAGACAACAATTCCATCACTCAGCACAACCAAGTGCATGCCAAGAACACCACCCATGTCCAGGTGCCACTCGAATTAGTCCCTTTCACTACCCTTCCCATCACTAACCTTCACCAACATCACAAGGGGCCCATGGAAGACAGCTGACTATGCACCTGGGCCCTATTCTCTTTTTTAGGAAAACTTACATTTGGGCGGTCTTCACAGCTATTCTCAATTATTCCATTGGGAGAGATTGGGGTTGGAAGATTTCTCAAGGGCTGGGTTTTAACAGAAAGAGCAATCTCAATTATTTTCCCTCCCAAGGGAAGAGATTGTGTAAGAGATCTTGTCTTGCAAACAAATAGTATTAATGAACGATGACTTGTTTTCAATTTAAAAGGGTGCATTTACTTGCCATTCAGAGCTTCTGATAACCTGTTTCCAGAGCCTAGAATTAGTATAAAAGCCGATGCTTTTATTTTGAGGAATTTTAAGACTCCCATCATGGCATCTGACATTCTCAAGAAGAGCCTACAAACCCCCATTATTGTGTCCCAAACCAAGGAGATAGGTAGGAATTCCCACACAGATGCTTGACATCCCCTCCTTCCTTCTGGCATTACCTAAGCTACGGGAAGAAGTTACCTTTTGTGCCCACCTGCCCAGCTCCCTCCCACTTACTCCACCCAGCACGCCACCAGAATTGTCCTCCCCATTCCACCCAATTTCATCATTGGTTCTCAAACTCCCTATCATTGCTTCTCAACCCTGACTGTGCACCAGAATCTCTTAAAGTACTTGTCTCACACACACACACACACACACACACACACACACTGCTGTGTTTTTGAGTTTCTGAGTCAGTGGGTCAAGGTCAGGGCCCAAGAATTTGCATTTATAATAAGTTCCCAGGTGATGTGAATAGTACTGGTCCAGGGACTACCCTTGGAGGGGGGATCTCCTGCTCTCAAGAACTGTTGCGTCCTCAAAACCAGGCCAAATTAATGCATGGTGACGGCAATCCAAACAGAGACCATCTCCAGCCCTGCTGGCGTGGGGAGGGGAGGAGCCTTTGTGGAAAAGGCTCCAGCGAACTATCTGGGGTTGAAGGAAACGTTCTACATCTTGACTGATGATGAGTGATTTAAATTTTCTTTATCCTTTTACTACCATGATCACATGTTCATGTTTATAATTAGAAAATATATTAAAAATATAAAATGGAGCTGGTGAAACCTATCTCATTAGGTTGTTACCAGAATTAAAGGAGCTTATGTCTTTCGAGGTGCCCGGTACATGCCTGGAACTTCACAGAGACATAAATAAACATCAGTTCTATTCTCCAAGCAAGTCGGAGACTGATGGTCTTTTGAATCATTCTTCAAGTCATGGTGGTAACTGAACGCTCAGTTTCCTCAAACCAAATATAGCCAAGCACACGATGGTGGAGCAGGAACTGAGGAAGGAGGGGCAAAACAAAGGGGTTCATAAGATCCTTCAGAACGTGGGCCCAGCGGCACCATGGCTCTGACTGCTCAGAAACACTGTGTTCCTGGGAACTGACTGTGCATCAGGACTGACGCAGCCCAGGGCGGGTTTGGAGCAGAAAACTCAGTCCTGGGGAAGCAAGATGTGGTGCTGTCAGGGCCTGGGGGCTGAGTGCAGAGGAGGGCCTCACTGCTGACTGTGCCTCGGATGGTGTGGGCTGCCCGCTGGACCCACTGGAGCCGCTGGGGACGCTCTAACCCTGCTCCCTCTCCGGAAGCACGAGCACGCCTCGCAGAGCTAGTCTCCCCAGACCACCGTTCCTCAGTCCGCAGTGCCCTCTCCTCCTCTCCCTAACAGCTATTTCCAAAAACCCCTTTCAAATTCCGCCTCAACTGCCATTCCTCAGGAAGTCTCCCTGATTACCCTCCTTCTCTGTGTCATGGAAACGCATTAATCTCTTACATATCCTCACACATCATCAACTCCTTGAGGGTGGGAATGAAGTCTCTATATCCAGCTGTGTTGGTTTATCTGCCTATCTATGTAGCTATCTACTCATCTACTCATCCATCCATCCATCCATCCATCCATCCATCCATCCATCCATCCATGCATCCATCCATCCATCCGTCTGAATCACCCACAAGTCTGAGCACTGGACTTTGCATTACCCTGGACAAATAAACAAATTGCCAATGTCAAGTCAATGGTAATGAGCTCAGAGTCTTCTACACTCCCCCAGGAGACCCTGAACTAAGTTGGTTCTATCAGGTGTTCTGAGCACTGCAATTGGTTCCAGTCGCCTGGCTGCAGCCCAGGAATTTCCTCAGAGCCAATGCTGAGGCAGGGGGCCTCCTCCAGGAAGACCTAGGAATTGGCTACTCTCAAAATTTCCCAATTGCTTGCTCTCAGGATGAGCCTCCAGCTCTCCTCTTGATGACATAAAGGAAGGGAATGGTTCCATTTCTGTTTTTAAGGGAAGTCTCGGCCATGGTTGAGTATGCAAGGGAGGTGGAATGCAGTGCTAAGGAGGGGTGGGTGAGGGGGGTTGGGGGGGAGCTGCAGCCCAGCCAGCCCTGGCTGGGGAGGGGTGGGAGACAGAAGCACACCCAGAATGAAGCCTTTTGGGTGCACTCCAGACCCCACGCCGTGGACCCCAAACGAGCTGCCAAGAGAAGCAGAGCCAGGGAACCCAAGTGGAGGCAGCTTATTTCATCAGCATCCAGTTGGTTAAAAATAACTTCACTTATTAGTTTAAGTGAGATCACCACAGGACTGGAAATTCACTCTCAGTGAGACAAAAGTACTGGAAGGAAAATGAGAAAAGTCTACATTCATGATGAATGTTCCACAGGCTCTGTTTTCCTTCTGGGCTCTCTCTGAGGCACCCGCCTGCCACTTCTGGAGTTAGCACGCACAGAGCTGAGCAGCACGAGAAGCATCACTAGGAGAAGGGCAACCTTTGGAGACAAGACTGTGCCGGGAAGCATGCTGCACCAGACCTCACGTACACTCCCGCAGGAGCCCCAAGGAGCCCCCTGCTCTCAGCTCCCGCAAGGGCCCAGCCCCCTCCTTCAGCACTCAGATTTCCCTGCTGCCTGTGCTGTCAACCAAGGGCCCCTGAGCAGAGCGGAGGACCATGTGGGAGCAGTGTACCTGCCCTTTCTCAAGGATGAAAGGCAGAGGAGCAGGGACAGGGCTCTCCCTGAGTGTCCTTGGGGCTTTCCTAGAAAGCCCAAGAAGAAGCAGCCCTCTGCCTCTAATCTCACCTTAGCATGGCCCACCCAAAGCCTCCTCACCAAGCAGGCCTGCAGGACTAAGACTCCAGTCTTCTCCTCCGAGCCCCTCCCCACCCACCTGGAGGTGACAGGAGACCAAAGGCAGGCCAGACACCCTGGGAAGCACTTGGACTCCGATGCTTTCCACACCGAGTGGCTTTGCTTCACACTCGGGCTCCCCATGACTCGGCATTTTTTGGTTTTGGGGCCCTTTTCCCAGTTGTTGCTATTGATGCTTTTTTTTTTTTGGAAGAGTATGTAGATTGTTTTGCGGTTTTGAAGTTTCTTGTTTTTATAGAATGTCCAAGTTACAGAAAAAAGTATAAGAATAAGGAGCTCCCATAAAACCCTTTACCCAGATTCACCAGTGTGTTTTATTTTGCCCCGTTTGCTTTACCGTTGTTCTCAATAGAGAGAGAGAGGTGTAGCTGTGTACAAGGGTCGGTATCGACATGGAATACATGTGAATATGCACATATGTGCATCCATACCTGTCATTCTTTTCTGAGCCATTTGAGAGTATGTTGTAGATATGATGTCCCTTTGTCCCTACAAACCTCGGAATGCGCTTCCCAGAGCAAGGATATTGTCCTACATAACTGCAATACAGTTACAAAAACCAGGAAAATGTAAGCAGTGATAAAATACTATTATCCAATTCCTAATCTGTGTTCACATTTCATCAATTATAGCTACTTTCTCCTGGTCCAGGATATAATCCAGGATCACACATTTCATTTCATTATTGTCTTTATATTCAATTTTAATTGAGAACAGTTGCTTAATCTTTCTTTGTCTTCCTTATCCTTATCCTTATACATTTCTTAAGAGATTATAGGTCAGTCATTTTATAGGATGCTCTTAATTTGAGTTTGGCTGATATTTCTTCACAATTGTGCCTGTGGGCAAAAATACTGCTGACCTGAGGTTGTGTTTCTCTGACTGCAACATAGCACGAGGTACGTTATACCACTTTGGCAATTGCTCAATTTTGGAGTCACCATCATGGCTTTGACCTTGGATGTTTGTGACCTCTGGCTGCTCCTTGGCTCCTTGCACTACAACTCTGGGGAAAGGGGGCATGCCTGTTGCATACACACAACCTACTTAAAGGCCTGTGAGGCAGAAAGCCCAGGCTATCCTATTGGATGATGAGAAACACAAAGTTTAGTCACACCCACCACTCCAACCAACAGCCAGCTCACTCCAGAAGTAAGGCCACCTACCTAGCAACTGACTGTAGACTCATGGATGAGCCCAGCTGAGACCAGCAGAACAGTCCAAATTGCTGGTGGAAAAAAAATGAATGAACTAAATAAGCCTCTGCCTTTGGGATGGTATGTTACCTGGCAAAGCTCACTGAGACTTCCTATTTATTAGGGGAAATTGAGAAGACTCAGAAGCACTGTGTACTCATTTAAGATCACTGAAGAATGAAGGTGACACTGTTTTTCTTCTGGTTTTGTCTGTCTCCCTTGGGGAATTGAACCTTTGCTGATGGTTGGGATTCAGGGGACCATTTAGTTCACTTCTGTGATTTTAAAAAACAAACCATGACCCTGGCTGCTGTGGTTCAGTGGATTGAGGGCCAGCCTGCAGGCCAAAAAGTTGCTGGTTCGATTCCCAGCCAGTGCACATGCCTGGACTGGGTTTTTGGGGTATGTGAGAGGCAACCAGTTGATGTTTCTCTCCCTTTCTTTCTCCCTCCCGCTCTCTCTAAAAGTAACTAAATAAATATTTTTAAAAACCCACGGATATTGTTCTCCCCAGGCCTTTCCAGAACAAGGCAATATTTTTCACTCACTTGATTGACAGATGGTATTAGGAGACTCCCAACACTCCTCTAAGCAATCAGCAACTTCAGAACCCTTCCTGGAGGAAGACCCCCTAGCAGCAGGGAAGCCTAACGCTAACAAGCACTGGGCAAGCACCAGCCAGGGCCTGGGGCCCCAACGTGGCTCCTTGACTTATTCACTCCTCTGACCCCTTCCCTGGAGATTAGAATTTGGCGGCTCTGGGATGCAGCCTGAGGGTTTGTGTTTCTGACAAGTTCATCTGGTATTGCTTCTCATCAGTGAGATTGGGGAAACTCTGCTTTAGAGAAGAGGCTCTCAAACTGGGCTGCATGTTAAAATCACCAGGAAGCTAAAAAAAAAAAAACACCCCAGTGTCCAGAACATTTGTATGGGATTCTCCTGGGTTGGTACCCAGGCATCAGTATTTCTTAAAACGTCCCAGATGAGACCAGTGTGCAGCGAAGCAGCACCTGGGTAGATGTCTGTGACTGGTGGGTGAGCAGCTGTCTCTCTCCATCTGCATGAGCATTCCCTTTGAACAGCTTGTGTTTCTAATAACGAAGGTGAACTTAATTCAGGGCCCACGACATGCTGCCCCGGGGATTCCTTGATGGCTTTCTCTCACTCAGCTGATATCTCAGGAGGAAGCTGAATTTTCCTTCCTAGGATCTCTATTTCCTAAATCTTACACATTTGGGGGAAAAGGGTTTTCTTTCTTTACGTAGTGCTGTGTACCATGAAGAAAGAAGGGTGAGTTGTATCAGTGGCTGTAGCAGATGCAGTCAGGGGTTGTCCATATTCCTGAAGTACCTTTCCCATGCCCATGTACAGGGGCTCCTGGTGGGCACCTGTGTATCTTGTTTGGAGTGTGGCCCTTGGGCTGCTGGAACCCTTTGCCTGTGCATGTCACAAACCAGAAGAACTCAGGAATTTACATCTCCCTGAAGCAGCCTTTAACCAATGACTGACAGGTGCTCCCTCGCACCTGACCCAGAAAACTGTGGTGACCCGCAGTGTCTCCAGAGACCCCCTGCGGGATGCGGCCCAAGTTACCCTCCACCTCATTGCCCCTGTGGACTGTGCTGAGTGTTTCACCATTGCCCAGTCAGCTTCTTTCCCCTGTCCACTGCCCCACTGTCCTGCTGGCTTTTCCTAGGAGGTCACCTGACACACCGTGTTCAGTGCATCCTCACCAGAAGGTCCGCTTCTGGAGAATGCCACCTAAGAGGGCAACCCCCACAAGCACATGCTCCGGGACCCTTCCAAAGGCTCTGGCACTGACCTTCGTCCTTCATACAAAGGGCGCTGTAGGTGCCACCAGGAGCCGGGTTGCTCTCAATTCTCACATCGACAGCTCTCATGATTTGCTGCTCGCCACTCCCCTTGCTACACACAGTTGTCCTGAAAGAGACAGAGGACACTGGGCTAGGAGCAGGAACTAAAAACGGGAAAGGTCATTCTTCTCTGCTGTCAGCTCAGAATCAGCAGAGATTTCTCTGATTCAGGAGCTTGGGGTCCAAGTATCAGGATGGGAACACTCTCCCCAGCAAAGGTCTAAAATCAGGAAGGCATGGGGGTGCGCAAGTTGAGGTCACACGTATGGATTCAAGTTTCAGAGGCAATAAATGCATTGTGGCTCTCTTCCAGTACATGTTTGCTCTTTGTTTCACAAATTTCTGCTCTTCTGTTTTTGTGGGGGCTTGTTTTGCTGTTTTTTTTCGTATTTCTTAAAATGAATGGTTAGTTCATGAATCTTAAGCCTTTTTCCTCTTCAAACACAAGCACCTAATGCTTTACATTCCCCTCTGGGTGTAGCTTTAGTAGCACCCCATGGGTTTGAGGGTGATGTATTTTTAATATCATTCAGAGCAACTTATATGCTAGTTTCCATCGTAATTTTTTTTTGTCCCATGGTTTATTTCGGGCTATCTTTTGTAAACAGCAAATACTAGAATTTTTTAAAAACTCTCCTGATAATCTTTGTTTTCTAATTGGAGCATCTCATCTACTTAATTTAATCACATGTTGCCTCGAATTTAAATCTGCCACTTTTCTATTTGTTCTACCCATTCTTTCTCCCTTTCTTCCTCTCTTTTCTTTCCCCTATTTTGTTTTAATTCTTTTCTTGGCATTCTCCCTTCCTCTCTATTGGTTTGGAAGTTATATATCCTTTTAGTATTCTTTTCGTGGTTACCCCAGAACGTTTCCTCAACTTACTAAATGTTAACGTTTCCTCAACTTACTAAAATTTAATATTGCTTTCACCTTCTTCCCCAATGACACAACTTAAAGTAATTAAAATACTATGTGTTAACATACTTAAAATGCTTCCTGACCGATATGACATTTTTTAGCGTTTCTTCTTTCCATCCTCTTTCGCATCTGCAGCCTTCCACCTGCAATTATTTTCCTCTTGCCTTTAATGTTTCCTTTAGTGAATGTCTGATATAATGAACTTTCTCACCTTTTGTATGTCTGAAAATGTTTTTATCTTTATTCTTGGAAAATAGCCTCACTGAGTATAGAATTCTATAATGGCAGTAATTTTTATTTGATTTATTTATTTATTTTTTAGCACTTTTGAAGGTATCATTTAATTGTCTTTGACCTTTTATTGTTGCTTCTTCAAAGTACTTTTTTCTTATTACTTTTAATGTTTTTTCTTCATATCTGACTCTGATCAGTTTTGCCATGATGTGCCAAGCTGTGAATTTCTTTTTGTTTGTCCTGCTTGTGTTTTGTCGGGCCTCGTGAGTCTGGGCCTGGGTGCCTTCCTTCGGTTGTGGACAAGTCTCCTATTGCTTCTGCTCCATTTCCCGTCTCGTCCCCTTTCAGAATCCCAATCACACGCATCTTCTTTGCCTTCTACTCTTCTACATTTTTCATCCTTTGTCTTCTGTTCTTTATTCTGAATACCTTCCTCTGAAACACCTTCTAGTTCACTAATTTTCTCTTTGACTCTTTTTAGTCAGATGTTAGATCTGTCTCTCAAGTTCTCAATTTCAGTTACTGTATTTTTCATTTCTAGAGTTGCCATTTGGTTATTGTTATAGTTTTCTGTCTTCTGACAAAATTCTTCTTCTTACTTCGGTATCTCTAAACATTATAAAGAGTTATTTTAAAGGCTGCATCTACCAATGCTGTTCTCTAGAGTTTCTATTGGCTATTTTTGTTCTTGTTGCCTGAGCTTCTCATGTGACTGGTTATTGTATATTGCATGACAAACCCCATACTTGCTAAAATTATTTGTGAAAATCAATTGCCTAAGAAAGACAGTGTTATCTCCATCTAGAGATGATTTTTGAAATCAGTTCTGCTAGTTATCTGGAGCATTGGAACTCCAGTTTCATCTTAATCCAAATTCATGGATTAAGGGATGTCCAACCCTCAGCCTTTGGCCCAACATAAAATTGTAAATTTACATAAAACCTTTTTTTTTTTTTTTTTGCTCATCGGTTTTTGTTAGCATTTGTGTATTTCATATGTGGCCCAAGAAAACTCTTCTTCTTCCAGCATGGCCCAGAGACGCCAGACAGTGGGACACCCCTGACTGAAGCTGTGCAGCAGGTCCTCTGAGGGCCTGTGTACTTCTCGCGGCTTCCTCACAGCCTTGCAATGCCCCAGCCCAAGGCACTCCCCAGGCCCCCGCCTACAGAAAACCTGACTTCGAATCCCTTTTCTCCTTGTCCTACATCACTGTCAAAATTGCTAACCAGCTTTTCGGCCATCTTTTATGGCACCTGCAAAGTCTCCCAGGAGACAAGCGGCCCCAAATTCTGTATTCACCACTCCACATCTACTATGCCTGCTCTGCTATCAACTGCAAGACGCACTGCGCCTTGAGTACTTGGTTTTTGGTGGGGAGGGGGATGGCTGTGATGGAATAACCCACGGTGAAATGTGTGTACATACTAATGGTTAGATACTTCTTGGTTCCAGTAATATTAAAATGGAAACCCTATTTTTAATATGTTGTATGGTGAATGTATCAAGTAAGTATGTTTGCTTTACAAAGAATTATCATTGTAGCTATGTAGAGATCCACTAAGTTGTCTTAACACTCCACAGCAAATCCAGAGAGAACGGACCTTTCCAATGACTCAGCCCTGATCATTAACGCCTGGGAGACCTAAGCCTGGCTCTGAGCCAGCTCTTCAGAATCTCTGGGTAGCCTGGTTATCTGATGCAGTGATGGGAACAGATGTATGAAAAATGCCCATGCTTGACTATGTAATGGAAACATGCATACACAGGACATATTTTGTCTCCTTAGGAACCTGGATGTAAAAAATATAAGGTAAGAGAACTGTAGTTCCAGATTCACTGACAGGCTTTGGATGAAGCCTCAGTTGTCCCCTTTTCTCAATGGCCGCTTCGCCTATGGCACACTGGAGATGTGAGTCCCCATGGTGGTGTGTGCTTTCCACGGCCCTCTGCCAGCCAGGCACCAATGTGCCACTCCAGTGGCACATTGTCTGCCACCGGAGTCCTTGGAGCCCGTTCCTTTCTCAGTGGAATGGCTCCTGTCTTGTCTGAGTCTGACTATGGAAGTAGTCTGCAGCACTCTTGGGAAGTTTTCTCCTAGCTGGCCACAGGAATTACCTCTCCACTGGGATTCCGTGGGTCAGGAACTCAGGGCACGGCGGAAATGGCTTGTCTCTGCTCTGTAACATCTAAGGCCCTGAGCTGGGGAGAATCGTAGGCTGGCAACAACTCCACAGCTGACAGCTGGAATCACCTGGAGGCGTCTTCGCTCACACTGCTGGCAGGTGATGATGGCTGTGGGCGGGGACTTGGGCTGAGGCTACTGGGGAAAGGATCCGTTGGGGTTCCTCGTCTGGTCTGGGCTTCCTCAAGCACGGCCATCTCAGCACACTCAGACTTTTCACTTGTCCTCTCAAAAGTGAGTGTGCTCAGAAACCTGGGCATGGATTTCTCTGACCAGTCTCAAAAGACACAGTATTTCTGCTGTATTCCGTTGGTCGAGGCAATACTACATCGTGACCAATTCAAATGGAAGCAATGTGAAAGAATTTCTGGCTACATTTTCAAACCTCCATACTGTCTTCCTATTCCTATGCATGCAGAGGCATATCCACAGAGAAAAACAGGCAAATATATACCAAACAGTTAAGTCATGATCTCTGAGGTGGAGAAGAAGAGAGAAACTCAATTGGTACTTTATAGGTACCTATATTATTTGAAGTTTTTACATGTACCATTTTTGTAAATTAATAAGGAAACTCAAAATCACCAAGCCCAGGGGGAATAAACAGAAAGAACTCCAGGAAAATGTTTTCACACGAGAACTTAGAACAAGAATGCCCTGGAAACCCCTGCCCCCTACATTGGGCCTATCCTGGCACCTCCATGAAACAATCACTGGGTCCCCATAGAAGCCCTGGTGGGGCAGCTGGGTGAGTGGGAAGGACAGCTAGCCTGGCTCTCCCAACTTACCCCAGGGTGCCGTCCGCCAGCCAGCCCGTGGCACACACGGCGAAGGTGCAGTCCTGGACCACCCTCCGCAGCTCCTCCGCAGACGCCAGGTGAGCGCCCCTGCTCCTGCAGGAGAGCCGAGCCTCCTCCAGGTCCAGCCCCCGAGAGCCATTCTGAGACTCCAGCAGAAAGAGCTTCCCTGTGTGGGGACAAGCACGGACAGGCTGACTCCGGGATCCCTAGGAACGGACTCTCAGCAGACTCACTCTCCCGCAGACGCCTACTTGTCGGAGGATCCCAGTGCAGCCACTCACCCCTGGCACTCATCCCTGGGACTAGGTGTGCATGTTCACACTTGTGTTTCATCCCATACTCTTATTCTTGTTTTCTTAAAAAAAAATCGATCATCTGCTCTG